>JAHDVE020010581.1:0-32209 GCA_022606495.2 Halesus radiatus | reverse complement strand
GTTTTTGCAGTTGAGTCTATCCCTGTATTTTCAAATCGTTTTAGGATCTAAAAAAATTTAACGTGTTTTATGATGGAGGTTTGCAGTTTTCAGATAATCAACTGCCTCTCCATGCTCCGTTATTTTTAACCTCTTCTCTAAGCCTTTTCCCGCAGTCATCTACATTAGCCTCACGCCAGACTCTTTTTTTCTTTTTTGGCGAATTAGCTTGGTTTTTTATGTGGTAACTGTGGCACACACATTGTTTCGTTGAAAATGCGAGTGCTATGTCTTCCCACCCCCCCTTGGCACACGTCCAAATCTCTTTTTTGATGCTTAAAGCACCTCCTCTGGCCACTTCAAAAGGCTTGGACCAACGCAAGGATAGCTTCAAGGCTAGCTTTTTTCCCAGATAATTTTGTTTGGCTTCGGCGGTCGAGTGGTGCTGTGTTCCGAAGTTTTTATACTATCTTCTACGCTGCTTGGGGAGTTTTTTGTTTGTAGATGTTCAGCGAATTTCTTTATCCCCATAAATATACATAATTACACATATATTTCTATATGCAAATAGTAAGTCGTCAGGTATCCACAGTCCCGCACGTAGTGCGGGACAAATAATAATAATCGGAATATTTGTTTTTTAACCATGAAATAAAACCTCCAGCTATATTATAAACCCTAGCCATTTCGTGCTTTGTTATAATATACGAAAATATACGGCCTATTGTTTTTGACTAATGTGTGTTTTTACCCTTGTATTACTTTAATTACAGCAAATTCGTTTGTCATTATTTCATGCACCAAGTGCATTCTCATATTCTTTGACTTTTTCGGGTTTTTCTATTTTTAAGTATGATAGGTAGCATCGTACAACCTCATTATGCCTCCTTGTGTGGTCACAACTTGTTGCTAGGTGTTCAACCGACTTTTAGCTTTAATCCCGTGCCGATTCATAGACAATTGAGCCTTCAACATATATTTCTATCTTGTATATAACAAAATTGGCTTCTCCCATAGATATTATAGGCATCCCGTAGCCAATCAAAGGAACCTTAGATGCTTACCTTCCTTTTGAATGACATTCAAACAGTTTTTCAGTTGAATTTTCATTGATATAACATTAATAGTTTTCTGAACTAAGCAGTATACAATTGGTAGCATTTAAGGAGTATTTGATAATTAGGTACTCATTTATAGTTGCCAAGTGTGTGTTGTTTTGCTTTTTAACTTCCAGAATTGCAGGTCTTCTTGTAGAAATATTTTTTGATTTCTCGAGCGTGAAGTACGATTGGAGTAGCATAAGCTCACTTTTCATCTCGGCATTTTGTAGACCTCTGCCCATTTCTGTTCTTGGGAGGTACAGCCTTTCCTTACATCCGGGCTGTAGATGTACTTTATGTTTGACCAGTACTTTCCTGATATTGTTGTCTATATCGACAAAGTCGCTTGGCTCAAGATGCTGGAGCCCTACAAGATAATTAATGAGCGAAATTGCGCGTTCGTTAACTGCTTTAAACAGGTTGCGAGCATTTAGTTTACTTGCGCATAATTTTCCACTCTTTGTAGGATCTCAGATCGCATCTTGTAGAATGACTCTCTCGTAATATTGCTATTCCTATCTTCAATAATCCCCAAGTATTTGTATACACTTTCAGATTCCATCAAGTGTGCTGTTTCACTGCATGCAGCGTGGTTTGTCGCGGATTTCACTTTATTTATTTCCATACCTATTGTTTTAGAAAACAGCACGGTTTATTGTACCATATTATCCATAACGCTTTCCTCAGCAGCTAATATTTTCAAGTCATCGATAAATAGAAGATGATTTGTGGCATGCAAAGCGTTTTCGACCTTGATTTCAAGTTTGGGAAATTTTTCATTTAGTATACGGCTCAGCGGGTCTAGGTAGAGTATGAAAAAGCGGCTGAAACCATCTTCTTCCAAGATGAACCCGTCTAGCTCCACTGCATTAATATCTCACTGCCGGTTCTGATTTCAAGTTCCCAACTGGTAAGGAGCGATTTGGGAAAGTTTATAATCCAGTTAAAAATTCAATTCGTATATACATCTCTGAAGAGTTAAATAAGCATTCGAGTCAAAAGACTTTAACTATCATCCAAGGTTGCTTTCGGGCCTTCAAGATACACGTTTGTAACGCTACATTGGTCTTGGATTTCCTCTATTTACAATCCCGAGTTGGTTGATATATGGTATACTCACCCTTTCAGCCGGCATTGCATCACGTGTGTCACACATTTCCTTGCAACCTTGTATAATTCGAGATGCAGGTGATTGTTATAAACTCGCCGCCTTTAGTCGGATTGCCTTTCGGAATAAGGTAACTCAATTGCAGATGAACCATTCATCCTGTCCATTCTATTCCGGGCAAATTGATCTGATGATTTCACGAGAACATGTAGATATTTTCTTTTTTAGAAAGAAATTAGTTGTACCATTAATTCCTGCTGCTAACGAGTTTGGTAAAAAGAAGATCAGTTTCGTATTCTTCAAAGCCTACAAAACTCTGCAACCGGTATTTCGGGTATGCTCTTGACCGTTTATTCTTCAACTAGTGTTTCCCTTTCTTTTCCGCCCTGTTACACATTGTTTACCAGCAGCTCCGTATTTTTTCTGCTGTTACAGTGTGTTTATTGACAATATCTTTTGCTGATTATTCAAAAATCCTCGCTTGTGCAATTCAAAACTGTGGCTTTCCCTTGCAAACACTCTCATCTTCTTGTGCATCTCAGTTTTTTTTGTATATCCTACAAACTCACCAAAAAATAATAGCGCTCCTACGTTCATTGGCGTTTGTAGTTATTTAATTAGACTGTCTCGTTTGAATTACAGTAAATCTGCTCATTTTTTTTAATTCCTAAAGGGTTGAGGGGTTAGATCAAAATGATATGATAATCGATTAAAAGAAGGAAACGATGGTAAACAAAGTGCAATTCGTCCTTTCATAGCAATTAAAACACAAATCATAACATTTTTATTCCCTCTTTTGATATTATTATCAATCCTTTTTTGCTAATATATGAAATAAAAATAATAAAGAATTACAGCGATTAATCCGATTGTCTTATTGTTTTTGGCTTCTTTTACGTCATCACTCGCCATTTACTAGCAGCAATGCTACCTCTTCTAGAAGCGTTGCTGTACCTAGTAAGCTTTCTATTTTGCATAGAATGTTAGTCTCCTAGCTTGATTGTCGATTGAATTTTGTGTGTATTTTTGCAGGGGGTTTGCGCTGTCTTAGGGATAAGAGCAATATCAATAAAAGCTATGGTGGTCTGGTAGCAACCTATTCCTGCACTGTTTATTTATGCGGAAGATACACTTCTTTAATTTTTTATGCGATATTTTCGTGTTTTATAAAAGCAAAACCAGTTTTCCTGCTAAATATTTTGCTAAGGAAAACTTTTGTACTTCTGTGGAATTACGAAGTTGCTTGCATGGGGTGTCAATCGGATTGTAACATCAAATTTGCTCCTGCACCTATAATAGAAGCTTTATAAAACTGCAATTTCGTTTTTTACTATTTGCAAGCTTTTTGGTATTCTTTTTTCCTTTATGCTTTCGAGAATTTTTTGCAGAAGAAAGCAAGAGCGATGTACCCCCTACCCCTAAGCATTCGGCTAAATTCCCTCTGTACTTCCTCTCCTGACACTTTCGGAAACTCTTCTTGTTTACTTTGAAGCCTGGGGAGTATGGCATTAAGAAAAGTTTTATGGGAGATAATGAATGTGACCGTTTGCAATTTTTTTCAGTGGTAAAGGAGTTTGCCGTATTCCCTCCCCGTGCGAGCCCATTCTTGTGTTTAATCTTTGTTGTGTATGGAGCTCAGCACCTTCTTTACATCCATCTCTTAGATTAATAAATTATGGGCGCAGATCAATTACAGAATTATTTATTTTTATAGTCGTTAGTATTCATTTTTATAGTCCCGTAAAAAAAAATAAAATACTTAAAGAACAAAAAAGTCAAAACTAGTATTTAATAAAAATCCTCTTTGCATCTCGCCTTTTCAACCCAGCTTCGCATATTTGTATAAAATGATATGCACTCATTCACATATGTGTTTTCATTAGAATAAACAGATTCAATTTTTCTATTAAACCCTTATTGTACTTTGATTCTTTCGTAAAGCACAAAATCTCAATTTCATCATAGAATTATGAATCCCTCAATGGGGTTGAGTTGAGGTGAATATGGTGGCAAAAACTTGTAAACAATTCCACGTTCTCTCAATTTTTCGGCAACTGCTTTTGATTTGTGTATTGGTGCATTGTCCATTACTAATGTCTTACCTCTGTTTTCTGAAAAGAAAGGTGCAAGCTTTAATCAATAAAATCACAAAAATCAGCAGCTGAGTACCCACCGAGCTTCCTTGCCCTTCCAATTATCCCCCTTTTTTTCTCTACTAGGGTATTGTTGCTGATGCCCTTGCTACAAGGCGCGATGCTATTAGCTTTTATGCTTATTAGCGGATACCCATATGATCTGCGTGTATGATCATTGAATTCACACTCGTCTAGAAATAAGAGTTTTCCTTTCCATGCGGTATATATCTGTTGCATACAAGCACCTAAAATTAATGTTATCTTCCGTATTTTTTTTTGGCTGGGACTAATGTTAATCTTTTTCGCGTAAGCCCAATCTTTTGCAGTTTTCTTGATATTGTTGGTTTTGATATTGCTCATCCAAATCTTCGCAAATTCCGGCAATTAACTCCCTTTGTATTAGACGATTGTTTATGCGTATTTCATTGTTTATAAATTGATCTACCTCTCTGTTGCCAGCATTTCTTATTGCACACGAAGCAGTCCTTTTTTGAGATCCCGTGCTAAAATTGTGTCCATTTTTAATAATTTTAAATTTTCTTTCGACCATTTGAAAATTTATTTTAAGCAAATCAGATACGTTTTTAGTCGTTTTAGACTCGTCAAGCCTAATAATCGAATAATTTCAAAATATGCTCCGTTACTGTAACTCTACTTTTTCTTTCTAGCATAATAAGAGACTATAAAAATGAATAATGGCAACAATGAAAATGAATAATGGCGACTATCAAAATGAATAACCCTGTAAATGGTCGGAGGGGAAATTAAAATTTCGCAAAATAAAGGTATATTAAATGATATTTTTATACCCCGCAAATGACAGACGCAAACGTAGAAAATATCTAGAATAGCCTCAAGACGAAACGAAATCTTGGTAAAGAGGTTTACAGGACGTTTTATATTTGTTTAAAAATCGTCGGTGACCATTAATGCATGTTAAATGTTTCTTAAACCATAAGTTAACAGTGAGATCACCTCATATCGATGGATATTAGTTTCGATGCACAATGTGTGATAAAAAATCTGAATTTTGCGACGGTTTATTTTTGCGTAAATCGAGGCTTTCAATCTATGCAATATTTATTATTATGTGTTTTTGCGGAGATAAAAGCAACAATGAGCAAATGATTATGTAGTCAGTCTACCTGTCATCACAAATTGGTTAGAAAGACTTGGGATTGCAGCAAAAGCTTACCTTGAAACCTAAACAGGGTTTAACTGTGCAAATTCGAATGTGAAAATTAATGAAACGGTTTTTTTTTAATCCATGTATTTTCGTTCCCGTGAATTTGCAAAATCGGAGAAAAATTCTCCGACACAAATTCATGTCAGGCAAGCCTATCACAAGGTCCTGACAACAAAATATGTCCACTTCAAGGAACCCCGCACTCGTGTGGTGGTTGCCATGAAACAGAGGCTGGGTTTACCCTCCGAAACAACACCTTGGCTGGGTTCACCCTCCGAAACAACACCTTGGCTGGGTTCACCCTCCATAACAACACCTTGGCTGGGTTTACCCTCCATAACAACACTCTGGTTGGGTTCACCCTCCATAACAACACTTCGGTTGGGCTCACCCTCCCAAATTATAGTATGTTACTGCCTAGCTGAAAAGCTAACAGTAAAAACTAAACAAGGAACCTCCGCGTACCTTACCAAAACCTACACTCGGTTATTTAGTAACCACTTCTGCACTTGGAAAGACCTCTTTCCAAAAACCCAATATTCTGCCAACTGACAAAGAATAAAAAAACACTTTTTGTCAAAAAAAGCAACCTACCATATTTACTATGGATTTGATACTATAATTAATCTATTATCTCACTGTAAAGCCACTGCAACGCCACAACCTCAGAGCGTTAAACTAAGCCACAGCACTGCAAGATGCACCGTGTCTAAAAAAAATGCATGCAAGCATAAACTCTCTATCCGTCTGCGTTACCATACTGGGATGAACCCGAGTATGGTCTTGCCATGACAAAAGCATTTTGGGGATCTCCTACGCCGAAAAGGTATAAGACAAATCCCCAGATTACGAGCGCAATTGCTCACCAAAAAACTCAACTAGACACAGCTCAGTTGATAAGCCTGCAAAAACGTAAAATTGACAATCGCTGCTATAATCACTACCTAATTAAAGCAAACTGTATAATGGACCCTAAGCTGGTCCACCTGCCAGTAAATGGCACCTATGATATTTTGGACTTTAAAATCCAAAGAATCAATAAAAAACTAAATAAATACGTCAGAGTCAGTGTGAAAACCGACCACAACGTACACAACGATACCAAAATCTCTAATATTGAGAACAGACTAAGGTGCAAACTTAAAATGCAGTCACTTGAACGCAACATTGCCCTCGAGCAACAAATAGTGCTCGATAAGAACAAAATTACCCTAATGTCACTGAACATAAACGGTCTTGAGTCCAAAATTAATGAGCTCATACTTCTAATAGGCGAAAAAAGGCCCGATGTAATCCTATTGCAAGAAACCAGGAGAAAATCTCTGGATAAAAATGTTATTCTACCCAACTACCTCACGTATGAAGTGGCAGAAAATAACGCGGGCAGAGGATTGCTCATCGGCGTTAGGAAAAACCTTAATGCTGAGTCTGCAATCAGTATCCAAGCAGGTAACCTAATGTTACTAAAGATCAGAACGAATAATACCCAGCTCTATGTTGGAAACACCTATCGATGCCATGATCTGACACACCGAAAAGTACTTATGGAACTTATATACACCACCCTAGGAAAAAAGGGCAGTAAAAACGTAATCCTAGCTGGAGACTGGAATACAACCCCAGACAGCTTTTTAAAAAGCCTGGGTGCAAAAATACCTGGTCTTAATGCCAACAAAGCACCTGTTAAAGGAACGCGCTTGTTTTCGCTGCGCAACAAACGATACAGACCTATCGACTTTGCTATAGCAAACCAACAGCACCTTATCATAAACCAACAAGCGAAATCCGCTTTTGCCATCTCAGACCACCTACCGGTATTCATAACCTTAAACAGCGCCAGATCTGAAAAGACTGCGCACGAGCAAATCGTTGTAGACAAAACCCTCCTACTAAATAAAACTATTGTACAAAGAATTGTAAATTACAAATTTACGGTAGACAATGAACTACCAATCGTCACAAACTTTAGCAGACAGCTTACAAATATTCTTACAGACACAAAAGTGTTAAGAAAGCAAATTGCTACGGACGAAGAATCCCGCATCACAGCAAAGCTAAAAACGGCAATAAATAGGAAGCGACAAATCAATAAACAGGTTGCTAATAACCAAGCTAGCCTTGCTGAGCTTAACGAAGCACAGTGGGAAATAAACAAAATCGTAAAAGAAGATAAAAAATTATCATACAACAAATTTATCACAGAAGGTATAAAATACCTAAAAGATAAAGATCACAAAAAATCGTGGAAATGGATACTAAGACACTCTAACTACAAAAAAAGCGAGCCTACAAGCCTCAAGCTGTACAAGCCAAACACAAAAGCAGTCGAATTTGACGATAAGAAAAATCTTGACATCTGGTCAGATCACTTCGCAGAATTATGCAAACAACCAACTCCCACGGGAGAGGGTAACGAACCTAAATATACTAATACATTCCTCAGTATAACTGACCAGCCGATCCTATGGGACGAACTAAGCACAACTCTACATTCCTTAAGAAACGGCAAAGCAAGTGGTATTGACCAGATACCCAGCGAAATCTACAAACTCGTCTCCAACGAAAAAAAACCAAAAAGCAACCTAGCGAAATCGCTACTCTACATTGTGAACGAAGTCTTCGTCAGCAAAGACTTTCCCGAGGAATGGAAAGACTGCATCCTAATCCCACTGCACAAGAAAGGCGATAAACACGACCCTAACAATTATCGTGGTATAACACTTATTAATACACTTCTGAAAGTATTATGTAAAATACTGGCAGCCAGACTGCAAACACTGACAACCTCAACCAATATAATAAGCCGAGAACAAACCGGGTTTATAACCCAAGAAGAATGCGTCGCACAAACGGCATGCCTGATAGAATGCTGCCAGAGACGCAGAAATAATAACAAGAACACAATACTGTGTTTCCTGGACCTTAGGAAAGCGTACGATCTAGTACCACACCACACTCTCATCGAAAAACTAGCGGTGTCGGGATTAGGCAAGACCTTTGTATCTTTCATCAAAAAAATGTATGAAAACACTAACCTACGGGTCCGCGTAGATAACACAATTGGCAATCCAATTAAATACAAAAGAGGGGTAAGGCAAGGCTGCCCAACATCCCCGCTACTTTTTAACATATTTTATAACTCCGTTCTCGATGGTATCAAACCTCTTGAAATTGACGGGCTCAGTACAGGCCTGAGAGGCCTAATGTTTGCAGAGGATACAGTCGTCTTTAGTGAAAGTAGAAGCGACCTTATCAGCAAACTAGCTATAATAAACAAATGGATGACCTCCAATCTAATGGAAATAAACCCAACCAAATCGGGAATAATGGAAATTTACCCTGACAGCTACTGCCCACAGTTCGAGCCTATCAGACTTAACGGTGACATACTACCAAACATTACAAAATACGTGTAACCTAGGTACAGAGATAAACAACCAACTGGACATCAATGAAATGGCCAAATTCCGAGTTCGGTGTGGCAAAGCCACCCTCGCAACGCTAAATAGCACCCTCTATAATAGTAGGATCCCTATAAACTATCGGAGAATGCTGATAAACAATATCTTAATGCCTAAAATATGCTTTGGGGCGAAATACTCGGAATGTCCGAAAAGCGTATGATGCCTATAAAGGCAATTGTAGACAACGCACTAAAGTGCATTGTAAAAAAACCAAATTTCTGCAGGATGAGAGTCTACGAAGAACTTGATATTGATAACATTTATCTCAAAACCTCAGCCAACCGGGCAAGAAGCTTCCTAAAATGGCAAAACTCCCGCGGTTTAATTAGTGAACTATTCGCAACACACACGCTCTACAAGAATCGAAAAGGCTCATGGCTTAAGCAAACGAGCAGATGGCTAAAATCAATGTGTATAAACGCCATTGGCACAAAAGAAGTGGTTATTGAAACCACAAAACACAAAAGACGCATAGCACTCATTGCTAGAGACAAATCAAAGGCATCTGAGTTTGCCAAGAACACGAATATCAAGAGTAACAGGGTTCTACGCGAACTCGAAATAACCTGCGGCCTAAATCACACCGGGCTTAACGCCCTAATGCAAGTGTGAACAAGCACATTTATGTATACAAATAACTATGTGTTTAACAAAAAAATTGACCGTGAATGGATCAATAAATGCATTTTCTGCAGTGAAAATGAAAAAGACGATGCGTGGCATCTGTTAATGGAATGCAAATTCCATGAGAAGGAGAGGAAGCCCCTCCTTGAAGCAAATGGACTAGCTGAGGTAAGTTCCAGCAATAAGACACATATCCTGGGGACGCTCCTTGTTGGGGAGCGGACTGTCTATCTACACGATCGACAGGCGCCGGCAATAGTCTCTACTATAGACTTCCTTGCCCGCGTTGTTCCCAAGCGGCTAGCTCTCTTAGCAAACCGCGCGGCCACCGCTGCTAGCTCACTCCTGTGAGTTACCTGCCCAAGTAACCAAAGCCTGCAAAGGTATGGTCGGGGTGGCCCCCAGGATATTATTAAGAAGTTATGGAAAGGTTTAGAGTGCATGAAGTTAGTATTAATGAAGTGATGAGAGTTTTCCCCAAATAGCAAATTAATAAATGTCATGTTTTTTTTTTTTTTAATCATATTTAAGAGGAAGATTAAGGAAGACATAGTGGTTATTAAAGTGCATCGAAAGGGGAACGGATTGCTAAATGATCAAAAGTCTTGGCCATGGAATAAAGAATGTCCCATTGAGTCCTGTAAAGCGCCTGTTTTGGAAAATTTACATGTCCAATCTGACCGGTGGTCTTCATACATGTCTATCTTTGATCAAAATGGTTTTTACGGTCACTCGGGTGTAAACCATTCCATAAATTTTGTCAACCCGAAAAATGGTAGCCACACACAAAGTATCGAGTCTTTATGGTTTATAACAAAACAAACACTCGGATCAAAATACCAGAGAAGCAAATAAAACCTGGAAATCTTAGTCAGGGAGTTTTGCATTAAGCCAAGATCAGAAATGACAGGACATGGCCTCTATCCCCCTTCAACTCCGTAAAATAAATTCGAAATTTTTTTGTCTGTGACAATTGAAGCTTTACCTCTAGAGCACAGATGGTGCATTGAGGAGGGTTTAGCCCGAGAGGAAATCATTACTGAGGCGATTGAGATGCTATGTGGAGATGAAGCAAGTGGAAGTGAGTCTATAGACGCAATATAAACATGAAACATTACTTACCCAATTAAATAATAGTCCTTCTGTCTGGTAATTCAGGGATATAAAATATTTATTGTTTATACTTCTATTTTCTTGAATTTATATTTTCCTTCCGCGGTCATATCCATTTCCCCTCAAAGATGTTGGTAAATTAAACCGCTAAAGGTTATAGACACCGATACATTTATTTTGGGTATACAACTTATTTATTTTATAGTTTATTATTTTACTTACAGAAATTGTAAAAGCTCCATCGTCATCTGCAACTGTTGTCATCCTCCTTCCTCCATATGCTGTTCACTTCCAAGTCACGAACTCCTCTTCTAGCTTCCATGGAAAGGCTTATCAGCGTCTTTTCTCGCACTATGGACTGAACATATGCTTCGTTTTGGTTGTCGATTTTTAGTTCTTTCTGTATTGTCTGTAATAATTTGTAACAATACCATCTCATTTCATCATGTATGGAAAAATTCGGGTTTTAGGTCCATGTCGGGAACCACAATGTTTTACAAGAAGGTCATTCCTGTGTTCCTTCCCGTCTCAACCGTTCTAAGGTTGTCAAAATTTGTGATTCCCACTTCACAATTAAAGTTTCTTTTTTCCCCTATCTATAATGTACACATCCGGCTTGCTGTACTTTACTTTAATATTCGTAGATAAACGCCTGTCAACCCTTATCTCAGCACGTTTATTACAATACGCTCTTAAGAGAGTATTTCCTTATTTTCTTTGAGTTTGGTAAGCAATAGTTAGGCACAACTATAGATGTATGCATCTAGAGCTTCATCGTATCTCCTCGTGTAGTAGTGCGACAGCAAGCTATCACAAAGTATTCCCACGCCGTCTACGATTTGTATTTATCATTACAATGGGTACATTTTCCCCCTCTACCAAAAACATGTTTCTATCCTGCAGTGCGCATTTGGCGCCTTCCTCTCTTAGCTGTAAACTTCCCGCTTTAACCAGCCAGATGACTTTTTAATTGATATTAATGATTTACTGTTTCTTATAAACAGTTTTAAGTGATTTACTTTGGCATTTTTATCACTAAATAGGGCGGTTTTCTGGGTCTTGTTTGAGCGTTTGGAAATTCAATTGCTCTAATAGATTATATTTGCACTTTAGTAAAGCTTTAATCTTGGAGAAATGCATGTTGCACTTCCTTTCTGTTTTTAAAATTGCTGGTTCAGAAGCATACTTCTTGGTTTGATTCGAGAGTGTTGTACATTTGTAAAAGCATTCTTTCGCTTTTTTGCTGTATGTTCCTCAGCCATCTACCAAGTTCGTCTTATGGAAGATTCCACCCTTCTTTACATGCAGGTTGTTGATGTATGTGATGTTTTATTAGGATACAACGAATTTCCTCGTCTAGCATTTTATACTGTCAGGCTCCATATCTGCTATCCCGACGTAGTTATAAATTTGTGAGATTGCATATTCGATAATCGCTTGTATCAGGCTCTTTGCAGAGGGACTCGGTTCTACTCTTAATTGACTCTATCATCTTTTCGATTGTTTCATCTGTACTTTTGCTAATCCCACTCTCCATGATGCCGAGATACTTGTACCCGTTGTGCGAGTCAAAGAGTTTTGCGTTGCTTTTACACGATGGAGATTTTGCTGCAGATTTTCGAGGTTCATTTCGAGGCCAACTGTTTGCAAAAAAGAGATGGCTTATCGACCATTGTTTTCAAAACCTCGTCCGGTTTCGCAGCCCTTTTAAATCATTAATAAAAAGTAAATGGTAGCACATTTAATTCTCATTCTTTATAACCACTTTAATTTTTAAATATATGCCATTAAGTCGTTTGCTAAGCCGGTCCATGCACAAGACGAACAGCAGGGGTGATAAACTATCGCCTCGAAGAGTTCCTCTTTCTAACTTTTTGTTCAAGATTACTTCGTTCATTGATCTAATTTCAAGGTTCCATTTGGAAATCGTTGCTTTTAAGAAAGAGTGTATCCATTTCGGTAGCCCTAGTCTTTCAACGCATTTGAGTAGGTATTAAAGTTTAACAGAGTCGAAAGCTTTCTTAACATCTATCCACGTCGTTTTAAGCGTATACTCATGGTGTTTGTTGAGCATAATGTTAGTCAGGGCTTGTTCTTTAGCTCCTAACACCTTGCGAACTGTGCCCATCTGATTTTCTGATAAAAGTGTTTTCCGCTCGACGGTTTTTTGGATTACTGCGGTCACACACTTGGTGGTTAATTTATACAGGTTAGACATGCAGGTGATGGGTCGCAAATCTTTCCCCGCTTTTGGGATTCCTTTTGGTATTAAATATGTAATTCCCTTGTAGAACCAATCATCGAGCTCTGGGGCGTCCAAGCATATAGCTTTTACAATTATATACATATGATGGTGTAGATTAGCCATCTTTTGAATAAAAAATTAACTTTAATCCTTTCCTGCGGCTTTCCGGCATGGAAGCCATTTAATAATCTTAAGAAACTCTTCTTCAAGTGGGAAACAAGTGTCATGTGTCTAATGGCTTATAAAACCTAAAGGATATATGTCTTTTGATTTTTGATCTCTATCTTCATCAACTTTATTCCATTTTTCTGACCAGGCTCCTTGAATTTCCGATTTTGTTATTCCGTGAGATTGGGTGAATTCATTGGCTAGGTCGGAGTAAAATTTACCACTTTATAGTCAAATTTTGTATCTCATCTATAGCATTTACGGCTTTAATATCTTGTAATCTTATAATTTTATATGCACGAACTCTTCTTTAGCTTGGAAAATATGTTCATTTGGTCTTCTGGTTTTGCAAGAATGAGTCCATGAGATCTCATTATCCGCCTTGCTTCTTTGAGATCTTGCCCTGCTCTCGATGTATTATTCTCTCTGTACCTTCTCAATGGTGCTATCTAATTTCTATTAAGTCAATCCGCTTATATATACTTTGTTTCCATTCGCTTTTTTTAGGCTGTTTTTGTTGTTAGTTAGTGACTCATTCGTTATTTGAACCGCTTGGAATATCCAGACGATATCCGTCATATCTTTTACCGGATGGGTATTGATGAAGTCTTTAACAACACCATTCAAGTCGTCTTTTGTTTAAGTATCCACCTTGATTAAGCTTGGCTTTTTTGTGCGTTGTGCTTCTGTTACTGGCGCCTTACAAAGCTTTGTCCATGTTATCATTAAATCCGCAATGGTATGCGATTTCAAGTTGGAATCGCGAAGGGATATGATGTTTGACAGTTCTGCTTGCTTTCTATACCTTTTGACCTTTTTTTCGTCGCTATTATAACGCCGCTCCACAGTAGGTGCACCTGCGGCCGTTTCAAGTGGCAAATTTGCGTTTTTATTGATTAAAGTTAAGAAGTTTTCCTTGCAAATTCATCACAGTAGAAGTTCGTAAGTCTCGACCAACCTCCTCTCGGCATCTGTTTCCATCGGCTTAGAATTGCTTTATAAGCCTCGCCTGGCCATTTTTCTTAAGAAGCGTAAAGCTCGATAAGAATAGCATTTAGTGATGCAAGAGACCCGTAAACAACCGTATTTATGGTGTCAGCGCCACACCCTTCGCCGCTATGTGTTTTTTTGCGTTTATTGAACTGCCGTATGCGTTTTGTTCCTTGTAGGTTCAGTTCCTTCTTTTTCTTTATTACCCAATTTTGGGTATAAAAAATTTATTAGACCTTATCAAAAAAAAACATGTTTTAATAATAAAATGCAATCTCATAAGGGAAACACAGCTAAAACACTCCTTTAAACCCTTATGACACCACAAGTTGCAGAAATAAAATCATACACACATACCTTTAAAATGGAAACTATAAACATAACTTCTTTGATCAAAAACCAGCCAAAAACTAACTACCATCACCTATGAACTCATCTGCAATACTCTCAGCATACACGTTAGTGCTTTAAATTTATTTATTTGGGTAGATAGTGTTTCATGTTTGTATTGCGTCTGGTGTAACACTTTCACCTGCTTCATCTCCACATATCTTCTCAATCGCCTCAGTAATAATATCCACTTGAGCTAACCCTTCGTCAATAGTCCTTCTGTGCTCTAGGATTATGGCCTCAAATGTCTTTTTCAGTACCAAGGATTGGATATATGCTTCGATGTTGGGTGTGATTCCCAGCTCTTTGACTTGGCTTTTGTGGTACTTGATAACCACGCCATCCCAGGTCATAACATAAGATATTATCCCGGTATTTGCTTTGTATAGCATGCCTAGTTCCTTTGCGAGAATGTCATATTTTCTTTTCTTCTCCGTTTCAACTTTTTGCAAACAATCTTGGCTAGTTATACCTATCTCAATTGGAATAATTTCCTTTGATCTCTTGTCATAAATAAAAATATCAGGGCGATTATGTTTCACCAAGATATCTGTTTTGATTCTGGTGTCTACCCGGATGCAGCTCTACTATTTTCGACTACTTCTTGAACTGAATGGCTTCTTAATTTCGATGAAGTAAAGCCGTATTGATTTAGTAACAAGAGATGCAAACATCTCACCACCTCGTTGTGTCGCCTTGTGTAATCGTGTCCTTAATATGCGGTCGCACCTCGTTGCAAGGTGATCGATGGATTTTGCTGTTTTACCGCAATGTTGACACATGGTCGAGGCTGTTCCAGAAGACATTTCTATCTTGTATGTAGCGGAAGTTTGACTCTGAGCGAGGTTTATTATTGCCGAGTTTTAACCACACTGATGAATCTTTAACGCCAACTGTTTCATTATTATTTGCCCTAAGGAGTTTTTCGTGGTGAGTTTTCAAGGATATCGCTTTGTAAAGATAGTCTTTCTGTGCAATAATTAAGTTAGTGATGTTAATGTCGCCTGTGAGTGTGTATTAACCTTCACAAATTGTTCTATAAGCGCAAGATGGGTTTTGTTTTGTTCCTCAACCTTAAGGATCGCTGCTCTTCTTGTCGATGATTTTTCGAATCTTTTCAGCGTTTCCAGAAGTTGGAGCAGCATGTTTTCGCTCTTGAACTCTAAACTATGTAAACCTCTACCCATTTCTGTTCGGGGAGATACAGCCTCTCTTTACACCCTGGCTGTAGGTGGATCTTATGTCTGACTAAAATTTGACGGACTTCATGGTCGAGTAATGTGAAACATCAGGTTCTAGGTGCTGGAGGCCAATGTGGTAGTTTACAATTGACAATGCATGCTCGTTTATTGCCCTAAACAGGTTTTTAGCATTTAAATTAAAGCTGCACAGTCTTTCCATCCTTTTTTTCAGTTCCATCTTTACCTTGGTAAATGATTCGCGTGTAATATTGCCTGTTGAACCCTCTATTATTCCTAAGTATTTTGTCACTCCCGCGGAGTCGAGAAACGATGCATTGCTCTCACAACTTGGTTCATTAGTTGCTGATTTTGACCTGTTTATTTCAAGTCCTACTGTTTTCAAGAACAACTCGGTTTCAGACACCATATCTTTCATCACGTTTTCACAAATGAGAGTAGCTTTGAATCGTCAATAGAGAAGATGGTTTGTGGTGTGTGAGATTTCGTCTGCATGAACTGCAACCTTTGGGTATTTTCCACTCAACTTACGGCTTAGCGGATCCATGCATAGTACAAACAGCAGAGGACTCGGGCTGTCACCTTGTAGTATTCCCCTTTCAATCTTCTTTCGTAAAATTGTTTCTCCGTTAAATTTTATGTTAAGTTGCCATTTTGCAATTAAACTCGTAATGAATTTTGTAATCCATGTCGGAAGGTTCAACTGCCCAATACACTGGGAAAGGTAGGTATGATTTATCGAGTCAATGGCTTTCTTTACATCTATACAGGTTGCTTTCAAGGTGTGAGAGTGTTCTTTGATGATAATTAGACTTAGCATTGCCTGTTCCTTTGCTCCTTCTACGTGTTTTACAGTTCCCAATTGGTTTTCCTTTAGAAGTCCTCTGGATTCCACTTCTTTCTGCATCACATATCTGACACATTTGGTAGTCGGCTTATGCAGGTTGCTCATGCAAGTGATTGGCCTGTAATCTCCACCACTTTGCGGCGTACCTTTTGGGATCAAATATGTCAATCCTTCGTAAAACCATTTTTCTTCAGTTGCGGAGTAAAGACATATATTCTTAATAATTTCGTATTGATATTTGTGAATTGCTGATATGTGTTTAACGAAATACACAAAAATACCGTCAACACCTGCGGCTTTCCAATTCGATAAGAATGAGATAATATTTGTAAATTCCTCGTAACTTGGGAAAGACTCTGTTTGGGCTTCTGGGGGCACAAATTACGCAAGGTATCTATCGTATCTATCATCACAGCTTCCTTCGTGCTGAGCATTCCACATTTCTCTCCAATATTTAGTGACTTACTCCTTGCTTACATTACCTGCGGGTTCTTCTATTGACGTAAGGTTTCTGCAAAATCTTCCCCTATACAATTCAAAACATTGGTTTTCTCTACGGAAAGCCTCTCTTTTCTGTTGTATTTCGATTTTCTTATTGTAATTTTAAGTTAGTCTTTTAGAGCAATTATAACATTTGCTCTATGTTTAGGCTTATCAAGAATAAGATTGTGATGCCTCATAATTTTTCTGGCTTCCTTCTTAGTTTTTATGGGGAGTTTGCTGGCGTCCGTTATTGTTGTTAGAAAGTTAATCGAAGCTTCCATTGTATTTATTTTTGCCTCGATGTTTTTTTGCCAGTTTGACTCTTTCCGTGGTTTTACTGTAAACTTTTCGTAAGCCAATTGCACCGCCTGTAATACATAGGCGATGTCCGTCATATTATTTGGGATGTGGGTCTGCAAGTATTCAGTGACTACACGGCTTAAAGATTGTAGCTGATTTATCGAGCTTTTCCTCAGGGATTTTACGAGTTCTTTGGAAATTGCAAATTTCCTGTTTTACCACTATTTGATTCATAAATAGTGTGCGAATTGGTAGATAGTTTTCGCTCGCCTTGAAAGAAGTCTCTGTGTCGTTAATATCAGTTCTCATCCTCTTTTTACTTCCGTCTTCAAAGCTATTCTTTATTTTAGAGTTTTTTACTCTTAAATTTGCTTTTGTTTTGAATTGCACTTCGCTAGTGGTTACTGGAAATTCTTCACATAAGAAGTTACAGGCCTTCCTTAACCCACCACTAAGCATTCTTCCAAACCTTGTTTTCACAGCCTCAAATACTAATCAGGGCCATTTCTCTTGGCCAAATTCGGCACTGAGGAAATGGCGTCAAGAGTTATCATACGGCTGGCTTGTTGGGGTGCCTGTACAGACGTTACTGGTGGTGTTTTGTCTTTTGACCCTTGTTCTTCTGTAGCAAACTCTGTTTTTTGCGCTTTTGTTTCAGTTTTTTCAGAGTTCGTCTTTTCTTCATGACCCTCATTTTTTAGTGCTTTGATAACTGGAATTATTTTTAGTCCTTAATAAATACGGAAGGAGCAGAGGACGAACTGACCAATTTTGTAAATACCTCAAAAGCCGTCAGCGGAGGGCTGAATGGATAATGTTGTGTAGTAACATACCTAATCTAGTTTTAAATCTCTCCTCTACCTAACAATAAACAATAAATTGATTTGGGGTTTCCCGTCCTATTTCGTTTTTCAACCATCTAATTTCGTTCCTCAACCATCTAATTTCGTTTTTTACCGAAACATAAAAAAATTTAACATTAAAGACTTTTTTGCATTTTTAACTAACCTTGAATGGACAACAATAAATATTTCATCATATTACGATTAAAACCTTGCAAATCGGTTGTATCAAGTTTATTAAAACTCTGCTCAATCATTGTTAGCAACATTGCTTCAGATGTGCAGTTGGCCCGTTTTACTATATTTTTAACCTTGGCAAATGCATTTTCTAATGGTTTAAGAAAAGGCGAATATGGAGGCAAAAATAATAGCTGGTGTTCACTTTCTGCAAAAATCTTCTTGGTAGGTAGTGTCTTATAAAAACGGACATTGTCCATTATTATAAGACACCCTTCAAGCTGTTTATTAAAAAACGGCAAATAACTCCTCAACATATTGTAAAATTTTTTCTCCATTGTATGGTGAAGTGATACATGCTTGAATAAAATTTCTGTATAATTTATAGCGCAACAAACGGAGACGTTGTGACTTTTGATAACTTGTGTTGGCACGATAGGTGTTTTGCCAGTAACACTTCTTCCGAATCGACATCTCATTGAAAAACTAAATCCGACCTCGTCTATAAATATTATATTTTCAACTGGTGTTTTTGCGGCCTTATTGAAATATGTATTTGCATAACTATGCCTGTCTTCTATACCCAACTGATCGTTGCGTCTGTTTGGCACTACTTTAGCAACTTTAAAGGAGTAGTGGAAATCGTTTAAAATACGATTGATTGATGTTTGGCTTATATTAAAGCCGCCAACTAGCATACACGGTTCCTTTATCACTCTTAAACTACGCGTACAGTCTTCATCTACTACACTTCGAATAAATAAACGTTGTTGTTCGTTAAATTTTACTACAGTTCTGCCGCCTTTTGGCTTTTGGGCGATTCTATCCTCTTTCGTGTAACAGTCAATCACAGACCGAACAGTTAGAACTGCTATTTGTAGTACGGTTGCTATCCCGGCTACATTGCTTCCTTGCAGGTACAGATCAACTATTGTTTTTCTTCTTTCATCCTTACTCCTTAGGTTCTAATCGGCCATATACAGGGTCTCCCGCTCTATTTCGTATTTTCACCATTCAATTGGTGTTTTCACCATTCAATTTCGTAATTTTTAAAAATTTGCAACTTGGAAGTAAATCACGACAAAGAAAAGGAGAAACTAAAGCAAAATACAGAAACAAACTGTTTATAACAGCAAACATGCTCAATTTTATTTTTTGGAGTGGCAATGAAAGAAACTTTAACATGTTTCTCTGCCACCCCTGTAGATTTCCATATGTA
Source organism: Halesus radiatus (assembly GCA_022606495.2). Taxonomy (NCBI): domain Eukaryota; kingdom Metazoa; phylum Arthropoda; class Insecta; order Trichoptera; family Limnephilidae; genus Halesus; species Halesus radiatus. The sequence continues at coordinate 12,640 of JAHDVE020010581.1, read as the reverse complement.
ATTTTACTAAAACTTGATTCGATTTGTAATAAGAGCTTAGTCTCATTAGTACAATTTGCACGCCTTACGATATTTTTAACCTTCGAGAAAGCATTCTCAATTGGATTTAAAAAGGGTGAATATGGCGGGAGATATAAAAAGGTATGCCCAGATTGTTCCTGCAGTGCTCTTACTTGTAATGTTTTATGGAAGGCTACATTATCCATCATAATTAAACAATATGCCAAATTGTTAGTTGCTAAAACTTCAAATGGATCATTTAAGTATTCTTCAAACCTTGCACCATTGTACGATTCCTTTGACACTTTTTTGTAAAGCATAGTTGAGCAATTGACTTGCGCAACAAACGCTTATATTCCGGCTCTTTATAACACGTGCGAAATGACTGGTGTTGTGCCGACAATGCTTCTTCCAATCTACTTCTCATTGCGTAGCTAAATCCAACTTCATCTGTGAATATAATCTTGTTGGCTGGCGTTATGGCAATTTTTCAAATAAGTACTTGCATAATCAAACCTCTCCATTGTCGCAGCACCATCATTTCGTTTGATTAACGAAACTTTAGCAGATTTCCGCGAATAATTAAAATCAGTCAAATTCTATCAATTTGACTTTGACTAATATTAAAACCCGCCAGCGCGCATTTCTGCTTTCTAGATCTCAAGCTTTGTGTACAGTCATATTCAATAATCCCCCTGATATACAATCTTTCGTTTTCGGAAAATTTGATATTTATCTTTCCACCTTTTGGTTTTGCTGTAATACTGTCTTCATTAATGTATACACTTATGATGGACCAAACTGTTGTAAACGGCATTTTCAACACTGATGCTATTGCCCTTGCTTTATGTTTTGTAAATATATTTCTACTATTATTTTGCGCTTTTCATTTTTATCTGGTACTGAATTTCCATTGGTCATAATGGGTACCTTAAACAAATCGAAACTGAATGGTGAAAACACGAATTGAATGGTAAAAATACGAAATAGAGCGAGAAACTTTTCTAAAGCGGGGGTAATTTTGATTGTTTTTGATCTTTACGAAAAAGAATGGTGAAAATACCAAATAAAAAATGAAAATACGATTTAGAGCGGGAAATCCCGTAAGGGTTTAATCATAAAACGAAATTTGATGGGTGAAAAACGAAATTGATGGGTTGAAAAACGAAATTGGACGGAAAACACTGTATGAAGTACCATATCTAGATAGGAGTTATTAAACTGTCTAAAGAGCTCAATGTCTAAATTAAATGGAAAGAAAAACTCCAATTGTCCCACTGGGACAAATGAGATGTTTAAAATGCAACAGACGGTATAAATGGTGAAAGATACTGTTCTGTTTGTTACAGAATCAATTAATGTTGGAAAAATGTGTCATTCCACAAGCTTTACATTAAAAGACTATATACACCTATGAGTCATTTTGACCTTGGCTACATGGTCGTCAATAAATATTACCGCAATTAAATTATTGTATAAATGTTGATCAATAATAAAAATAAAACATTATTGGTATAACATTGCACGCAGTTTTAATTGTATTTACGTAAAACAAATTAAAAGATTGGTGGCGAAAACGCGGTCGCTGAGGAGGATGAAAATCCTTATCCGCATGGGGAAGCACAGATGAAGAGGGATTAGTGGTGTATGGGTATTAAAGCTAGCTAAGCGCACGGCTCTTCGGAAAATCCCCATAACCCATAAAGCTAGGGATAAAATTATTACATTAAAAAAATTAACGTGTTAAAGACTTGGAACTGTGACAAATAAGTGGAAAGGATACAGCCCATACGGTCGAAATATGTACATTAGACTTTAGATCACTCGCCAACTTCGTTGACCCCGCCACGGGTGTACATACGCAAATATTGGGGGTATTTGCAGTAGGATAAAGCCAAAAATCCTATAAAGATACAAAGGCAAGATGGACATAACTTTAATTTCCTCTTCATGTGTATCGTCGCAATTGAGGTCTTCTTTATATAGTAACTTATCTTTTTTACTTAAACATAACCTTTTTTGCCCCTTCCCATCACTTTTTTTTCTCTGCGTTAGTAGTATTTATTTTCTAGATTAAAAATTCATGGTTGTATGCCCTTTAACCATGCGTCAGATGGCAAAGACCCAGCTAGGTACAGGTGCACAAACCCCGTTTTTACACATTTGGATACAATATGGCTTTACATTATTTAACTGGCAAATCACCTTTTATCTACTTTGTATGCAGTTGTTTTTAAAATATACTGCTGACAATAGAATGAGAACTTTAATGATCAAAGACGAGCAACGAAATAGTGATAAAAAGAAACAAAATGTGATTAAAGACAGTTATGTAAGAAGTTAGGATGATTCGAAGTATCTGTAAAAGGGAAAAGGCAAACCCTTTACAATTTAATCTATGGCACCTTAAAGGCAATGTTGTTATAGTATTAAGGGATTTGGACACGGATGATAAGTTGGAAAAAAAATAGATTTCTCAATTTACAATAAAAAAAATGTTTAATAATAAGAGGCTAGTAAACAAGGGGGGAGTGTCTTATAATTAGGCACTAAGAGATAGGGGAATATAATGAATAGCGATGTTATCAATTCTAAAGGCAGTTTAAGATTTTTTCTGTGTAAATTTTATTATCTCTCTCTAGACTCTTATATTTTCAAGTCTTTTAAAACTTTATATTTTAATTTTAACGTTTTTGCTAGATGCTTTCTTTGATTTTTAGAATTTCTTTTGTGTCATTCTACTCTTTTCATCTCAAAACCTGTTTGTTGCATTATTATTATTTAAGAACAGATCCTCCTTATAGTCATCTTTGCATGCCTCTCAGTCTAAATGGGGGTAAGGGGGGGGACTTTTTATGTGTAATTCTAGTTACAAATAGTATGTCGTCAAAAATACACACAAAAACGCGCCAGGCTTATGAACTTAAATACACGATTGTCCAAAAAAGACAGTGTTGAAGCTGTGAACGAATGATTAGTTGCCTAGATCACTAAGCATTGCTCCCTCTTATCAGAGATAAGTCAATAAGTTATTATTATAAGTTATGCCCCCTCATTATCGATAAGGAAGAAATAAAGGTAATAAGTTTATTTATTAAGGGTTAATGGTGTTTCATGTTAATCTTGCGTCTGGTTCAACACTTCCATTTGCTCCATCTCCACATAGCTTCTCAATCGCCTCAGTAATAATATCCTCTCGGGCTAACCCCTCATCAATGCTCCTTCTGTGCTCTAAGGATATGGCTTCGAGGAAGAAATAAAGGTATAAATATAATCGGAATAAATAGAACATGTCTTTTCTATCACACGTTGTGATAACAACAGACAGTGCGCACTTTGCTTTCAACAGTTATTTGATTTGTCTTTTTGACAATTTTAATTGCATATTTTACTAGACAAAGAATTTGGTGTTGGCAGATTGTTGACAATTAAAAGCCGTTGTTTCCGCTATCCATTACTATTCCCGGTGTTATTTTGAAGGGCAACCTGTGTTCTTCTCTAATTTGTGGGGACTCCTTTTCGCTTGCAATATCTGATGTTTTATCAATGCTTTTTATTTCCTTCCTAGTATCCTGGTCCGTGATAGTTGATATTCTGCGAGTTGTATCTATACAGGGTTTCCCGTTCAATTTCGTCAATTCATCTTTCAATTTCGTCAATTCCCCTTTCAATTTCGTCAAAATCAAAAAGGAAGTTTTTATGGTCCCAAAAGGGATATAGCCCATTCAATTTCGTCAATTCACCATTCAACTCATTAAATCATCTTTCAATTTCGTCATTTTTTGAAATAGCATAAAAAACGAAAATAGGTAACATTTTTAACACAAGCTTTAGCCAAATACAAAAGATCATAAAAAATAAGATGTGATGTTGTTATTATCAATAAAAAACACAACTATCTGTATTTAGTAACTAGTAAAAGATAAAACTTGAATTTAATCTCTTACGGCTATTTTTTGCAATCACAAACTTAAATACTTTATCATGTTTCTATTAAAACCCTGCAGATCATCATATGTCAGTCTACTAAAACATATCTCGATTTCTGAAAGTAAAACTTCCTCCGAAGTACAGTTTGCCCTTTTTACATCATTTTTCACCTTAGCAAATGCATTTTCGATCGGATTTAAGAGTGGTGAGTATGGAGGCAAGAAAAGTAATTCGTGGCCATGCAAAACAAACAATTCCTTGACTCCTGGGTTTTTGTGAAACGAAACGTTATCCATTACAATTAAGCATTTAGATAATCGCCCCAACGCCATTTGTTCAAAAAGACTTTGGACGAAGGTATAAAATTTTGTTCCGTTGTATGGATTTAGAGAAACAGATTTGTATAAACTTGGCAGCACTTGTTGCACAACATACACTGACATTTCTGCTTTTGATTACCCGTGTAGGGATATAAGGCGTTGTTCCCGAAACGCTTCTACCATATCTATATCTCATAGCATAACTACATCCGACCTCATTTAACAGAAACAATTTTCTCAGCCGGTATTGATGCAGCTTGATCAAAAAAATAATTTGCGCAAGCAAACCTCTGCTCGATGGCAGAAGGAATATTTCGCCTTTCGGGTATTGATTTTGCAACCTTAAACGTGTAGTGAAAGTCAGAAAGGATTCTGTCGATTTGGCTTTCACTAATTACAAAACCGTTAGCCAAGGCTTTATCTTTGATGAATCTCAAACTTTTGGTGCAGTCATCATCGATTATGCTTTTTATAAAATTCCTTTGTTCAGTTGTGAACTTAACGTTCATCTTTCCGCCCTTCGCTTTTGCTTCATATCGATTTTCAGCTTTATACACCGCGATTATAGAGCGAACAGTGGAACTTGGCATTTAAGCATTCGTGCAATATCAGCTGCGCGCATGTTTTGCAAATACAATTCAATTATGATCTTTCTTTTTTCATTTTTAATCTCTTGCAATGAATTCTGTGTCATTATAAGGGTTTAAAATAAAAATGACGAAATTGAATGGGGAATTGACGAGTTGAATGGTGAGTTGACGAAATTGAATGGGGAATATGCCTTTTTGGGCCTATAAAAACTTCCCTTTTAGTTTTTGACGAAATTGAATGGGGAATTGACGAAATTGAAAGATGAATTGACGAAATTGAACGGGAAACCCTGTATCAGGGTTTGAAATAAAAATTACGAAATTGAACGATGAATTGACGAGTTGAATGGGGAATATGCCTTCTTGGGCCCATAAAAACTTCCCTTTTTGATTTCGAGGAAATTGAATATGGAATTGACGAAATTGAAAGATAAGTTGACAGAATTGAACGGGAAACCCGGAAAATGAAAGACGATTAAATAATACGAGTATGCAGAGAATTTCGACTTTTATTTTTGATGTAAAACGCTACCAGATTATTAGCAACTACGGCTAGCAAAAATTGACCCGAGTTATGACATATATTCCCCGAATTATCTATGACACCCAATCACATGTTTTACCTTTATATAGTGCGAAATTAATCTTTCGTATTTTTTGTAAGTCCAGATGGCTGGAGATGATTTTAGAAAGTCACCATACGGAAGCTCGAAGAAAGGGTTTAGGTTAAATAAGAAAAGCATCATGGACAAAAGGAGATTGACACTAATCAGTGATGTAAGTACTGGTCTTACGACGACTGCTTGTGAGAAATTTATTTGGAATAATGCTATTCTGAATAAAAAAATATTCTTTTTTTTAGTATGACATCTTTTGATACTGATGATGTTTGGATAATATTTTTTTCATTATTTCCCGGTGCTTGAATTATACACAGTAGCACAAAATGCAAAGGCGTTTTAAGGCATGTTAGGTCATAATTTGATCATATTTAAATGGAATAAATCGTAAAACGCACTCAGATATGCCTTTATTGCTTCGTATTCCATAAAATCGCATGCATCGGGCCATTAAGGGTAGTAATTAAACATAAGGCGTCTTTATTCGTGTCACCAATTTAAAGTATCAATGTAGTCCAATAATTTGTGATTTTTTCTTCCATATTTACCCCCAATCAAAATTTAGGTCGATTGCGTTTTTTGACATTAAATTGTTTCGTTATACCCCTTTAGAGGATACAGTAAACATTTATTTATTAATAAACAATATTAAAATATCAATATGTTATAGAAGCTAGTAAGCTTAATCTCCCGAAAAACAAGTAAGCCCGTAAACATAGCATGTTTTGCGAATCGACGCTTATTTTCGTCTTGATTTTCCCCTCGCAAATTTCTTTATTATTTACAGTGTGCTACCTTATTGGGTTTTAGATTTTGAAAGAAAATTAACAACTATATCTATTTAATTAGTATTCTTCATGTCGACAATTTTATCAATTTTAAAATTAACTCTTTGTGTGTCAGTGCATTTGTACGACGAAATCAACGAAAAAAGTAACTCGTCACAAAAGTTTGTACAAATGCAGATCAAATTCACTGTCCACAATTAAAGACTCATCAAAATGGCTAACCAAAGGAAACATTAAAGCAACCGAAGAAGCTTCCCTTTGCTTTGTTCGGGATAGAAATATATTTCTAGGTGTATATGCAGAATGCCAGCACTGGTAACTCTCCCTATAAGACAGTATACCATTTAGCAACGCAGTGCGACAGGATACTTTCAACGACTATACAAGACGCCACAACGAGGTAGTAGGATGTATACATTTATACCTATGCCTAAAATATGGCCTAGTGTCCTCAAAAAAGATCCGCAACCACTCTACCCAAGAGATACTAAGTAATAATGGGGCAGAAACAAGAGTGGAAACAAGGATCAATACTACAAAAAAATTAAACACAATTAACCAGACATATTGGTATACGATAAAATGAATAATGAAATTGTGTTAACGGGATAGGTATAACAATTGGGGACAATCTATTTGGAGGAGAGATTGTGAAAAAGGTAAAGTATGACCTGGTAGCCAACGAGCTTGGACTAATGTATAATGCAGGACTAGGGTAATACCATACGCCATGACCTAGGATGGGTTAGTAACGACATCTCACAGTGAATATGCAAAGGCGCTAGATCTAATAGCCACAATTTAAGCATACATCCAATCAAAAGTTATTTGAAAGACGCTTACGAGCATCTCTCTAGACTACCGCAGAAGCGAAGTGGAAGTCGGAAGAGGCATGGACGAGGTAGATGATGTTATAAGAAGACTGATGATAGCAGAAGAGCCTGACCATTATTGCAAAGAATAATATGAAATAAGCAAAAGAACCCATAAATTGATATATTATTATGTGTGCCAGTGATTTATTAACTTTTCATTAAAACTTAATACCAATCTCATTTGGTACGTTAGTCAGCAGACTTATTTACAGCTAATCTCAATTCTCACATACAACTGCGAAGATCCATCTTGTGCTTTAATCGTAAATCTACATACTAAATATGTCAGCATTTGTTTATGGCCATTTACTAACCAAATGACCACTTCTTATATATTGACATATTTACTATGTGATTTTTTATATTTATTTATAAGGTTTTACAAATTTTACCTGTTTAAACTCCTATTTGATTGTTAGACAACTTTACAAAGCAATTGATCTATGTTATATCTATGTAATTTTACAACTTTTGTTTTCCATGAGTTCAGAGGTGAGATTCTTACAATAGATTTTTAAGGCTAAAGCGTCATATCATGCAGCATTTGTTATTAATGATGTTTGGAGAATTACAACAGGTTGCAAGGTATTGCAGTTTTTTCTGCAATATGAAATATGAAATATGAAAATATAAAAAATGTAAACTTTAAACATCCTACAGGACATTACAGGTCTGCTTTGCTGTTTTGGTGGCTGATGCAAACCCATTATATAATTTTTTAAGCCCAAAAAACGCATGGGTGTTTAGGCATAGTCTAATTAGCCATTATTAGCTAACTTCTGCAGCAAAGATATTGTTTGATATTGATTACCGGTACAGATAAAACTTTAATAAATTTTCTTTAATTTAATTTTGCAGACATAAACCCACTTTTCTTACAAATGCCACACCGCGATTCGATACGTAGTGACGCATATTCTCGAAATTTATTGTTACTTAATTTCTTTTCATCAGTTTTGTTTTTTTTACCATCCATTTCCGTCAATAATTGGAGTGTGCACTACATTTGAAATTTTCACTAAGTTTAAACCATAGTCAACAATTTCATGAATATTTGTACCCTAAATAAACATACCTATACCACATGCCAGCGCAAATTCTTCTTTTCACAATATCATGTTTCTTTGTGGCTTGCGTCAAAGTTTTTATATCCTTTTTTTATCTCTTATAACGATATTGCGGTAAAGTTTGCGCAACTAACTAATTGATCCACATGCCATCTACCATACCTCCCGGGTTGTAAATTTGTATACCAAACTTACTTTCATCAATGCCACAATCGGATCTAAACCAACAATAGATAATTGGGATGTTTAATGCTTCTTTGCCCACCTCACCAAGTCTAGATCTTAGATTTTTGTTTGTTTCCAATACCTGCTATTAATATCACTGTTATTATTATTTAAGAGTTGCCAAGAAAAATTTTAATGTAATATTTTACCTATACCAAATTACTTTTGCAAATGACATCAGACTTAATTATTTCTTGCACTTTTCTGCAGCCTTCTTTTTTACAGTGATTCATGTGGAATTTTTCACATAGGTTATACATGAACTGCATTTGGATTATCGTCCAATAGGCGTTTTATAAATATATTGTTGCTCCACGTCTTTTAACCACGCACCTTGATCTAGTCGTCAATTGCACGCCAAGGGGTAATAAAAGTACTTATAAAATGTATTACTATAAAATCATCCCTACCGCTGTCCTCTCTTCTTAAAAGTATTGTCGGTGCTGCGTCCGTTAGTTATGTAATTTAAATAGATGTTTCTTTTATTTAATTTCTTTGAATCTTTCTTGTAATTGGTCATCATCCTCCGATAGGGTACCTTTTGTAGGTTCTTTTATACCTTTGTTTTTTTTAGAAAAAACGAAACTAATATATTCCTTATCAGTTTTTTCCTTGTCGTAACCATCCTTATCTTTCCTGTCGTTATCCTCAGATGATACGACAACTTCCCCCTCCTTATAGCACGGCCTTAGGTTTTTAACGTTCTGTTTGGTGTTCTTATTTTTCTCTTCTATCCACAGATTATTTTCATTTTCGATTTTTATTACTTTTAAAGGCCCCTTCCATTTTGGCTCAACTTTGTCTGGAAAAAAATTTTTTTTATAAACAAAATCACCTTCTTTATAGTTATGTACTCTTCTTTTCTGGTTTGTATTATTTTCTGATGCTTTTATATTTTTCAAAATATTTGCTTTGATTGATTGGATATCTATCTCTTCTTTTATTGGTATGTGTAGGTAAGGGCTAGTATTGTATATTAATTCATGTGGTGTACAGCCAAGTGTTTTGTTAACCGTCAAATTTAGTCCAGTCTCGATCTTTTCCTTTATTGTCCTTAATGAACAGCCCCTGTAAATCCTTAAGACGTCGTTAATTTGTCCGTTGATACGCTCGCTGATTGAATTTCCCGCTGGGTTATAGGGAGTGGTGTATTTATGAAGGATGTTGTAGGTTTGGCATAGATTGCTGAAGTTCTCGGACATGTACTGTCTACCTTGATCAGTAATTATTTTTTTTATCTCAAAGGTTTTGGTCTCGTCTAAAAATTTTTTTACTTCACGACATATCGTTGATGATCTAATATCGGTGATTATACTGATAGAACTCCACCTACTAAAGATATCTGAGATTGTGAGAATGTAAAAATATCTTGCTTCGATGTCTGTACGAAAGTGTCTTGTCTTCACTGGTCCTACAATATCGCTAGAAATAGTCTCAAAGGGGTATTCGGAGCTTATTTCGCCTGAGATTTTTCCATACTTTCCGATGTTGTTTTTATTGACCATGCATGGTTGGCACTGTCTTTTATGTAACTCGCATTCTTTCAAGCAGTTGGGTATGTTGAAGTAGTCTTTTAGAGTAGCTCTTAGTTTATTCGAACCAGGATGTGCTAGGGCTGCGTGCATTTGTCCAATAAATGCCTTTGCGTACTGTGCTGATATCAGTATTCTTCCCTTTTCGTCAACTGCTATTTGAGTCTCGTTAAATACTCTACTATTTCTATTCCTGCATGTCAGGTTTTGCTGATAGTTTGCTATTTCACTAAGGTTAAGTTTTATTCCCATTTTTTCCATGCTTGTCAATAGATGGTAAATTCTTGTTAGTCCGTCCGCTGCGCTGTTGTCTTGGGTTCTAATATGGCACAATTCGTAATTGTATTCTTCTAATAATAACTTCCATCTATTTATGCGCTTTGTCAGCCTTCTCTGGGCTATAATGTTTGCATTATCCGTAAATATCGTAATGTGGTTGTTAAATATAATCGGTTTGAAATGTCCTACACATTTAAGGATTGCCAAGGTCTCCTTTTCGATGATTGTATAGTTAAGTTCCGTCTCGTTGAATTTGGAGCTATAAATTCCAATTGTACTGTCATCTTGGTATAATACGCTACCGCAGGCGTTTTCGTTTGCGTCCACTTCCGGTTTAAACGGTCTCTCGTAATCCGGGTATTTTAGCAATGTTTCTTCTTTGATTTTGTCGAATATCAAGTTTATTTGTTCTGTATCTTCACTGCTCCATGTAAAGGGTGTTTTGTTTTGCAATTTGTTAGTAATAGGTGCGAGTAGTGATGACAAATCTTTTACGTAGGGCCTAAACCAATTTATAAATCCGGTCAGTTTCTGAAGCTGTTTTATGTTTTTTGGTTTGAGCGTATTATAAATCTCGACCCTGCTAGTGTCCGGCTTTATTCCATCTTCACTAATCTCGTTTCCCAAGTATAAAACCCTTTTTTGGGCAAAGTTTGACTTGCTGAAATTAATTGAAGCATTTGCCTTTGACAATCGGTCGAATACTGACTGCAGATGTGTGACATGCTCCTCTCTACTTTTTGAATGTATAAGAATATCATCCAAATAGATTTTTACGAAATCCAAATCACCTAATATATTGTTCATCACCCTTTGGAATGTTCTCGGCGCGTTTGTTAAGCCGAATGGCATTCGAGTAAATTCGTACGTTTCGTTCGCCAAAATAAATGCAGTTTTGGGGATATCTTCCTTTTCAATTGGAATCTGGTAATAACCCATATTTAAATCGATTTGTCAGAAAATCTTTGCTCCCTTAAGATCCGACAGGAAATTATGCATTTTAGGAATAGGATATTTCATTGCCACCGTCGCCTTGTTGAGCTCTCTGTAGTCTATAACCATCCTCAAGTTACCATTCTTTTTCTTGATTACAAAGGCTGGCGCGTATATGTTTGCTCGACTCGGCCTAATGATTTTTTTTTCCTTAAAATCTTTTAAAAGTTCCTTAGTTTCTAGCCAGATGCTACTCGGAACCATATATTGTCTCCCTGTGGTATAAACTTCCGCATTGGTGGTAATTTTGTGCGTTTCAACTGTGATATGACCTAGAGTCGGGTTCTTTTCTTTAGCCTTCATAATCAGTTCGCTTATTTTTTGGTTAGCTTCGGCTTCCGTGTTGTCGCCCACTGATTGTTGGCATGATAGTATTTTTGATTTCTCAATAATTTGTGTTTGGATGTGGTCGTTTATTAGCCTGTTGTCAAGTATTTCAACTTCTAAGCCGTCAATCGTTATCAACCCTTCTTTCATATTGATAATCGCATCGTTCTTTTGTAAAAAGTTCATGCCAGGTATCATACTAGCGCTCGATTCCGGTATAATTCTAAATACGTCGTTATAAATCATATTGAGGTTGTTGATAAGGTTAAACTGGAGTTGACATTCCTTTTCTATCCGTATTGTATCACCATTTGCCATTTCAGCAATTGCAAACTTTCCAAGGTTTCTTGTCTTCAAGTTTGCTTTATCAACCATGTGTTGAGTCACGTAATTATATACGGATCCGGTGTCTACCAGTGCCTTGGTTTGCTGTCCGTTAATGGTGACATTTAGTTCTATGTTTTGTGGTTGGATATAACCTTCGACTAATGCGTATGATTTATCTGACGCGTTGTTATTTTTTTTCTGTGATCTGCATTCGTTATCGTCATGACTTGTTGTTTTGTGAAACTTGCAGAATTTAGGCTTCTCACTGTGGCCTTTATCCATCCTTTCTTTATACGCGTTTTCTGGTTTTCTTCTGCCGTATGTTTGGTGGAACTTGTCTTGGCCTTTTCTTTCGCCTCCCTTTCTTTGATGTATAATTAATTTTTCAGTTTCGTTTATGATTTTGTATATTTCGCTAAAGCGGTGTACATTGAGCCTTGTCAATTCTAGCTTTGTTTCGTCTGCCAGCCCATTGTAGAAAGTTTCTTCTATCTTGTTTTGGATCTGGTCATAACTTAGTTGCCTTGCAACGCCCAGTTTGTATGCTGTTAGTTCTATCGCCTTTATGTAATTTTCCGCTGTTAAAAAATTTTTTTGACGCATGTTTGAGAGTTGCTCAGAATAGTCAAAGGATTGTGACAATGGGTATTTGTGTCTTAATAAGGCATTTATTTTCATCACAATTCCGTCTTCCTGGCGGATTATGGGTAAATACTCGGTGCTGACTATCGATTCTAGCACATTAATTGTTGTTGTTTCGTCCCAGC
>JAHDVE020010580.1:0-16341 GCA_022606495.2 Halesus radiatus | reverse complement strand
GCCGAAAAAGGAAATCTATTGGCAAAAGCCACTCACGAATTAATGGCCGGTACCGACAAATTTAATTTTGTAGGAAACATTGAAGGCTATCATCTATTCTCCGGAAAGATTGCAGATGTAATCATTGGCGATGGTTTTGTGGGAAATGTGGTACTGAAAATGGCTGAAGGGTTCTATCGTATCGCCTTGAAAGAAAAAGCAAGTAGCACATTCTTCAATCGATTAAATTACGAAATTTATGGTGGCACTCCTGTCCTAGGCGTTAATGCGCCAGTAGTAGTAGGGCATGGTAGTTCGTCGCCTCTAGCGATAAAAAACATGATTATTCAAACCGAACACATCATTGATGTAGGCTTGATTAATAAAGTTAAAGAAGCATTGAAATAAAATGGAAAAAATAAGAGCTGCAATTACTGGCGTTGCTGGTTATGTGCCAGATTATATTCTAACCAATGAAGAGCTTAGTCGGATGGTAGATACCAGCGATGAATGGATCATGTCGCGCATTGGGATTAGAGAACGACGGATATTGAAAGGGGAAGGACGTGGCACATCGGATATGGCTGAATTGGCTGTAAAAGACTTGTTGCGAAAAACAAATAACACCCCCGAGGATATTGATATGTTGGTGTGGTGCGGTGTAACGCCTGATAAACTTTACCCTGCAACGTCTAACATCATCTGTGATAAGGTGGGAATCAAAAATGCTTTTAGCTTCGATATCAATGCGGGCTGTTCTAGCTTCATTTTTTCGCTGATTACGGTATCTCAATATATTGAGACAGGTAGATGTAAAAAGATCATTTTGGTAGGAGCGGAAAAGATGTCGTCGATTGTCGATTATACCGATCGTGCTACTTGTCCTATTTTTGGAGATGGGGCTGCTGCGGTGTTAATCGAACCGAGTACAGATGGAAATGGCATTCAGGATTCGATCCTTAAAGTAGATGGAGCGGGCAGGAAACACTTACATCAGCATGCAGGCGGATCACAATATCCTACTTCGGCGGAAACAGTAGAGAACCGTCAACACTTTCTATATCAAGAAGGACAACCTGTATTTAAGGCAGCGGTTACCAATATGGGGGATACCACTCAAGAACTGATGAAACGCAATGGTTTGACAAACGAAAATCTTGATTGGTTGGTGCCACACCAAGCCAATTTGCGTATTATTTCGGCCACAGGAAACCGAATAGGGCTAGAAACCGAGAAAGTAATGATTAACATTGATCGATACGGAAACACTTCGGCAGCTACGATTCCGCTTTGTCTTTGGGATTATGAGAAACAACTCAAAAAAGGAGATAATTTGGTACTTACCGCTTTCGGTGCTGGTTTTACTTGGGGTGCTGTGTATGTCAAATGGGCTTACGACCCATCATAAAATAAATGTTTTACATCAATGTTAGGACCATCATCCTGATATTGATGTAATGCTTACAAAGGCCCCATAGTTCAAGGGATAGAACGGAAGTTTCCTAAACTTTAAATACAGGTTCGAGTCCTGTTGGGGTCACAAAAATCATAATGAAAATGCGGAAACAGTTGAATTTCAATGCAAGTGCATTGAAATTCAACTTTTTTTGTTAATACAAAAGATCAGCCTAGCGTCTTGATGGTCTTTGGTAGCGCTGATGATTCATTTGGGAAACGAGATCTTGCGGAACGAACAGCATGGCCCGCTGGCTTATCGGGGCCATGCGCAGACAAATTTGTTAAGTTGTATAAACGCTATTAGCGTGGGCTTCAGGATTGTCCATTAATAAATCCATCAATTAAAAATCACACCCTTTCGTTTTACATTTTTGATTACCTTTGCTTTGTAATTTTTTAAACTAAAAACCTTGATTGAGATTAAATAGTTATTTCTAACATCTCTTCTCGCTATCCTAGCATTCTCGGTATCAGATTGAGCAACATCAATAAATATTACAAAACATTGACGAATAGGTAATTGTCAAAAAAATCGATTATTATGAAAAGTACACCACATGCCGAACGGGCATTGTTTTTGCAAAAAAAGCTCAACCAATTAAATTACGAATACTATGTGTCAAACAAACCGAGTGTTGATGATTTTACTTTCGATCAATTATTGAAAGAATTAGAAACTTTGGAGCAACAACATCCTGAATTACAAACGCTGGATTCACCAACGCACCGCATCGGAAACGATATGCAAAAAGAGTTTAAACAGGTGAAACATCGCTACCCAATGTTATCGCTTAGCAACACTTATTCGATTGATGAGGTAAATGATTTTGACCAACGGGTGCGAAAAGAGATCAATGGCGATCCTACCTATATTTGCGAACTTAAATTTGATGGCACAGCAATTGGAATTACCTATAAAAATGGTATCCTGGTACAGGCCATTACCCGAGGAGATGGCGAACAAGGCGATGATGTGACAGCCAATGTGCGCACCATAGCCAGCTTACCCCTTCGCTTACAAGGCAATGATTATCCAGAAGAGTTGGAAGTGCGAGGCGAGATATTTATGCCGTTAAGTTCGTTCAATAAATCAAATATCGATAGGGTAGCAAGTGGACAATCGGCTTTTGCCAACCCTCGAAATGCCGCTGCAGGAACCCTAAAATTGCTCGACCCTTCGGAAGTAGCTAAGCGTGGACTGGATTGTTACATCTACTTTATTTTGAGCGACAAACTCCCTTTTGACAATCATTTTGACAATATGGAGCAAGCCAAAGCGTGGGGATTTAAAGTGTCACCCCAAATGTGTAAATGCACTTCGATTGACCAAATTAATTCATTTTTAACACATTGGGATACCGAACGAAAACAACTCCCTTATGATACCGATGGCGCAGTGATCAAATTGAATGCCTATGCTATGCAGCAAAGTTTAGGTTTTCGATCCAAATCACCTCGCTGGGCGGTGGCTTATAAATACAAAGCGGAACAGGCCTTCACACCCTTGCTTTCAATTGATTATCAGGTGGGACGCACAGGTGCCATTACGCCAGTAGCCAATTTGCACCCCGTGCAGTTGGCCGGCACAGTGGTGAAACGGGCATCGCTACATAATGCCGATCAGATTGAATTGCATGACATCCGCATTGGCGACACGGTCATTGTGGAGAAAGGAGGGGAAATTATCCCCAAAATAGTAGGTGTAGATAAAAACCTTCGACCCACCGATAGTGTTCCATTTGAGTATATCAGCAAATGTCCCGAATGTGGCACTTTATTGGAAAAGGACCCTTCGGAAGCCAAACACTACTGCCCTAACGACCTACTTTGTCCGCCACAGATATTGGGGAAAATCGAACATTTTGTGAGTCGTCGTGCTATGAACATTGATGGCTTGGGAGCCGAAACAGTCGATTTGTTATTCCAAAGTGGATTGATTAAAAATATTGCAGATTTGTATGATCTACAAGCAGATCAATTACTTCAATTGGAGCGTATGGGAAAGCGATCAGCCGAAAACATTATCAAAGGCATTGCCCAATCCAAAGAAGTCCCCTTTCAACGTGTCGTTTTTGCTTTAGGTATCCGTTTTGTGGGCGAAAATACGGCAAAGAAATTAGTCGAAGGGCTAACAAATATGGCTAATTTGCGTACCGCCAGTTACGAGCAATTAATTGGAATAGAGGAAGTGGGCGATAAGGTGGCACGCAGTATATTATTGTATTTTGCGGATCCTTCAATTATCGAAATATTGGATCGTTTAGCCCTTTCGGGTTTGTGCTTCATGCAAGATGCCGATGCCAATCAAAAATTATCGAACAAGCTAGATGGGGTCAGTATTGTGATTTCGGGTAATTTCAGTGTTCCACGCGATGATTTAAAAAGCTTGATTGAACTACACGGTGGAAAAAATGTGAGTGGCGTGAGTGCCTCCACGACTTATTTATTAGCTGGTGATAAAATAGGTCCCGCAAAACTGCAGAAAGCGGAAAAGTTAGGCGTGAAAATTATTGACGAAACAGCATTTAAGTCAATGCTAAATGAAGCTTCAGAATAAATTCCTCTGCGACAATTTGGAATACACCAGCTAAATTTGCGTAACTACTCACCACCTCGCTTCGCTCGGTTCTTTTAATTGAATTTTACCCCAGTGTAAAAAGAGTAGAAAAGAGTTCTACTATGGAAAGCTCAAGCGAAAAACTCTTTTTAACTTTTTTTTACTCTGTGGTAAAATAGGTCAGCAATTCTTGGGTGAAGAGCTTAAGCAAAAAAAACTCTTTTTAACTCTTTTTACGCTGTGTAAAATTTAAGTTTCAATTAAAAGTGCCGAGCGAAGCGAGGTGGTGAGTAGTTACAAATTTGCACATCCCTAGCAGATGTTTATTTGTGCCTTCGTTACGCTCGGTGGCTACAAAGACGCAGTTGTAAACTCAAAAAAAGAAAATGAAAAACGTTGATGTCATTATAATTGGGGCCGGTTTAACGGGTTTAAGTTTAGCCTATTTGTTGCACAATAAAGGGAAGAAAGTGCTTTTACTTGAAAAAACGGATCGTGTTGGCGGCGTTATTCAATCGCATCATCAAGGAGGATATGTCTTTGATACAGGTCCTAATACCGCCGTACTAGCCAGTGCCGAGATTGTAAAACTGTTTGCGATGCTACAAACCGACCCTGCAGTTTGCTGCCCTTGCGAGATAGAAATTGCACATAAAGAAGCACAAAAACGGTTGATATGGAAAAATGGCAACTTACATGCATTGCCTTCAGGAATGTATTCGGGATTGATGACACCTTTGTTTTCGTGGCGTGATAAGTTGGGTATCCTTCTCGAACCTTTTCGGAAAAAAGGAAGCGTTCCGAATGAGTCAATTGCGGCTTTAACAAAACGCCGTTTAGGAAATTCCATCTTTAATTACGCTGTAGATCCTTTTATTTCAGGGATCTATGCTGGCAACCCCGATACCCTAATTACCCGTTTTGCTTTACCTAAACTATACGCTTTAGAGCAAACTTATGGCAGTTTCATTGGCGGTGCCATTAAAAAATCAAAGGAACCGAAAACCGCCGATGATCGCTTGGCTACAAAAGAAGTTTTTTCGGTAAAAGGGGGCATGGAGCAGTTAACGAAAACACTGTTGAGTGGACTTCATCCCGAACTGGTTTATTATCAAACCAGTTCAACCGTGCGAAAACATGATGATATGTGGGAAGTGCAAATTGAAAAAGACAAAATGATCAGTTCTATTACAGCGCCTGTAGTGGTGTCAACCATCAATGCCCCTGCGTTGCCTAAAATATTTCCATTTGCAGAACCCGAATTAATACAGACAATCAGTCAATTACGCTATGCCCCAGTGATACAGGTTTCGATAGGGATAGCTAACATGCAAGGTGTTGATCTAAATGCGTTTGGTGCCTTAATTCCATCAATCGAAAAACGAAAAGTACTAGGGATACTCTATCCTTCATCGTGTTTTGATGGGCGATCGCCAAACGAACGACACGTGTTGTCGATATTTATTGGCGGGATGCAGCATCAAGAGCTGTACCTAAAATCGGACAATGAGATAAAATTTTTGATTACCGATGAATTGAAAATAATTTACAAACAAGAACAACTACTGATTGACTATATCCACATCGCACGTTACCCCCAAGCAATCGCTCAATATGAAGAAAATACTGGGGAGCGACTGACGGCAATCAGTAGCTTTGAAACAAAATACCCTGGTATTATTCTAGGTGGTAGTATGGTGGGAGGTATTGGTATGGCTGATAGGGTGAAGCAAGCTTTCCAAATTGCAAACCAAATTGCAAATTAGTTCGTTTGACCTGGATTTGGTGGGATTTCATTACTTTGGGGTAAACGCAATTCCAACAATTCGGTGAGCTAATAAATAGTCCGCAAGATTTAATTTAGTGACTACTCGCCACCAAGAATCCCTGACTCGCCTCGCTTCTTGTTCCACTGCATCAGCACGAGCTCGAGTAATCTTTGTGCACTAGATTCTGAATTACTACGAACATAAATGCATCATGCAAAATATTTATTTTGGACTTATCTTTGTAGTCTATTGCAAACGCAAATTGCGGTGTAGTTTTTGATATTAAGAATTGTGCGACACGTACAATTTTCACATTTCACAACTCCTATGCGTCCGATGGGATCAAATGGGGAGTTCCTATTTAGACCCCGTAGTGGGTCAGCTTCTACTTTCATCGGAAGCCGATAAGAAAATAGAATATTAGCCCTCGGGTGGAAGCCCGAGGTGGATGATCAGTTATTAATTCAATTCAATATGCTTAAGAAATTCACATTCTTTTTACTCGCATTTGTTGTAACCCATCAGTTGCAGCACGCTACTGCTTGTACCAACTTCCTTATTACTAAGGGTGCGTCTACCACAGGTAGCACAATGATTACCTATGCTGCCGATTCGCACAGCTTGTATGGCGAACTCTATCATTGGTCATCGGCATCTTATCCCGAGGGCACTAAACTCACTGTGTATGAATGGGACACGGGCAAATTGCTTGGCGAAATCGCCCAAACTACACAAACGTTTAATGTGGTTGGCAACATGAACGAATTTGGCTTGGCCATTAGCGAAACAACTTATGGCGGACGTGAAGGTTTATCTGATTCGACAGGTATAATGGATTACGGTAGTTTGATTTATATCAGCTTGCAAAGAGCTAGAAACGCCCGTGAAGCCATCAAAATCATGACTGATTTAGTGGCGGAATATGGATATTACTCTAGTGGTGAATCGTTTTCGATCAGTGATCCGAATGAGGTTTGGGTATTGGAAATGATCGGCAAAGGGGTGCAATATGCCCCTGTAAAGAAAGGCGTTTCGACAAAAACAAACATCAATAAGGGAGCTGTTTGGGTGGCCATAAGGATTCCTGATGGGTATGTAAGTGCGCATGCCAACCAAGCACGGATCCAAACATTTGAGTGGAGCAACGGCACAAGCTCAATTTCGTCCAAAGAAATGGATAAAATACATTCACCCAACCTGTCAGTAGTGTATGCGGCTGATGTGGCCGAGTTTGCACGTCAAAAAGGATACTATAAAGGAACGGATGCCGATTTTAGTTTTTCGGACACTTATGCGCCTGTTGATTTTGGAGGTGCACGGTTCTGCGAAGCCCGTGTATGGACATTTTTTAAGAGCGTGAACGCAAATATGATGCAATACGAAGATTATGCAATGGGGCATAACCTCAAAAATCGGATGCCTTTGTACATCAAACCTGATCAAAAAGTAAGTTTCACGCACACCGCCAATATGATGCGCGACCATTATGAAGGTACAAAAATGGATATGACTGCTGATGTAGGTGCAGGGCCACATAAAGTACCCTACCGTTGGAGACCCATGACATGGGAAGTTGATGGTCAGAAATATGTACACGAACGTGCCGTGGCTACACAACAAACAGGATTTTGGTTTGTTGCCGAATCACGCCCTAACCGACCTTTGCCTTTAGCTGGCGTTATCTGGTTTGGTGTTGACGATGCTGCAACATCTTGCTTAACCCCCATTTATAGCTCAAGTACAACTGTAGCTCCTGAATTTGCAGTAGGCAATGGCGACTTGTTGACTTACTCCTACAATGCTGCTTTTTGGGTATTTAGCCGAGTGACCCAAGCTGCTTATCTACGTTATGATTTAATTAGTGCTGATATAAAAAATGTGCAACAAGATCTTGAAAGCAAACATGCCGAGCAATTAAAAGCTTGTGACATGTATGCCACTGACCTCTACAAAACAGATCCAGCAAAAGCGATTCAGTTCACAACCGATTTTTCGGTTAGCACTGCTTCGGCAATGGTAAGTCGATGGAGAACCTTGGATCAATACCTGTTAGTGAAGTACATTGATGGCAATGTAAAAAAAGAGCGTGATGGCAAATTTCAATACAATGAATATGGCACACCAGCCTCGCCTATTCAGCCCGAATTGCCAGAAAACTATCGCCGTTTAATAAAAAACGAAACTTTGAAAGCGCATTAAAGCGAGGAAGAACTCACCATGACAATCACTTTGCGAGGTCAAATGCGATTTTAAATGGACTTGCGTCCATTTAAAATCGCATCTAGCGAAAGCCCAATACCATTAAGTGAAGGCGTAGGGCATCTTGTTTGCGTAATAGGTTGGATGCCACATTCCGAATTAAAGAACCAACATTCTTTTAAAACAATGACTAAAGAGGTAAAACGATATAAGAATGTAAGTTACGATAGCCAAAGCGTACTGGTAGAATGTCCTAAATGCAAAAAAGAAGGCGTTGTTGAAAACCTGTGTCCAGGGCACAAAAGTCCTTTAGGACATACTTATTTCTGTACCCGTAATGGTTTTTCGTTTAAATGTCATCATTGCATGTATAGTCAAAAAGCGAGCGATTTGGTCTTATATAAAATCAAAGTAAGTCGCAACTGCCCTCAATGTGGATACAAAATATTGGTAGCGCGCGATGGCTTCAAAGAAGCTCCAAACGACGTTGACGTATGTTGTGTGCATTGTGATTTCAAAGCCACTTACGAGCCCAGTGTGGAAAAATATATCCCCAAAACCGATGCTAAGGGCTTGGTTTGCGATAGTGTTTTTGCTTATCCACTATGGTTGCAAACCAGTGCGAAAGGACATTTGCTTTGGGCGCACAATCGAGGTCATTTACAAGCCATACGTCAGTATGTTGAAGCTGATTTACGAGAACGCCAATCGAATTATTTAATGACAATGGTTGCTCGACTGCCTACATTTATCAAAACGGCTAAAAATAGAGCGGAGATATTAAAAGCAATTGATCGTTTGTTTCAGAAACGCTAAGAAGTGCGACACACGATTAAACGACATAAGTATCACGCTGAAATTGGATTTTAAAGAATTAGACAATGACAGAAAGTGATCAATCATTCATTGTAAAACATTACACAGGTAGGATTCCTGCTTGCGGTGTATTCAGTACAAGCTTCGAGTAATTGC
Source organism: Halesus radiatus (assembly GCA_022606495.2). Lineage (NCBI taxonomy): Eukaryota > Metazoa > Arthropoda > Insecta > Trichoptera > Limnephilidae > Halesus > Halesus radiatus. Next base: position 7,407 of record JAHDVE020010580.1, on the reverse strand, counting down.
TTCGCGATCATTCAGCAAATCAGTTATTCAGCAAAATCAGTCATTATGAAAAAATATAAATCTATTACTACCAGTGTATATACCTTTGAGGAGATTATCTCAAAGAAAGGTTGTTACATTGATAAAACCGATTATTTTTACCGTTTAGTGGCAGATGACTGGGGTATCTTCTTCATGTCGCGACCTCGACGGTTCGGGAAATCATTGTCAGTATCCATCTTGAAGAATATCTTTAACGGAAATAAAGAGTTGTTTCAGGGATTGAAGATCTATGATAGCGATTATGATTGGAAAAAGCATCCTGTGATTAATCTAAATTTATCACAAGCTATCTGTTCGACAATTGAATTATTACACCGAAGTTTGTGTGGTTTGGTGCACGACAACGCAATTGAACTCGGTTTAACATTATCAGAAGAGCCCAATTCTGCCTTGCTTTTTAAAGAGCTAATTAGAAAAGCACAAGAACTTGGTAAAGCGCAAGGACTTGGCAAGCTGGTGATTTTGATTGACGAGTATGATTATCCTTTGATAGATAACATTGGCGCAAAGCATTTGGAAGATATTCGACAAGTGTTAAGTGACTTTTACCTCAACCTAAAATCCAATGATGAATACCTGCGCTTTGTATTTCTAACGGGGGTAACAAAGTTCTCGAAAATATCTGTTTTTTCGAAACTCAACAACCTACGTGATATTAGCATGAGTGCGGAATATGCTTGCATGTATGGTTACACGGAAGATGAGTTGAGTCATTATTTTGGAGAACAAATAGATGAATTGGCGGAAAAACATCAACAAAACCCTGTTGCTTATCGCAAGCAAATTAAGTTATGGTACAACGGATTTAAGTTCAGTGGGGATGCACAAACTGTTTACAATCCAGTATCTCTGGGGATGTTTATTAATGAAGGAGGTATATTTTCTGGGTATTGGTTTGCCACTGGCAGTCCATCACTTTTGATCAGCATACTCAAGAAAAAGGAAGTTGATTTTTTTGAGATGATTACAGAACCCATCAACGAACAGCAACTTGATTCGTTTGATGTGGAAAGTATAAACCCGGCTTCCTTACTATTGCAGACAGGTTATTTGACTATTGATCGTGTTGAAGTGATGGCCAACTATCGGTATTATTACCTGCGCTTCCCGAACAATGAGATTGAAAATGCTTTCAAAGGACATTTATTGGCCATGCTTTCCGAAAAATCATTTGATTCGGTTTTAAGTGAAATAAGAAAAATGCAAATAGCTTTACGAGACAATGAAACAGCCACATTACGAGATCTGCTCAAGGCACACATTGCTGCTATCCCTTATGGAAAACGTGTGCATATCGAGAAGACTTATCAGAATATTATTTTCTCGATATTCCGATTGCTTGGGGCTGATATTCAGAATGAAGTGCCGACTAATATTGGTCGTGTAGATGCTGTAATTAGTACAGATACACATATATACGTCATCGAATTAAAAGTAGACCAATCGGCAAGTGAAGCAATTGCGCAGATAAAAGAAAAAGGTTATCAGCATCCTTATGTAGCTTCGGGTAAAATAGTGATGCTGATTGGCATTAACTTCTCGAAAGAAATGCGAAATATTGCAGAATGGGAAGAAGAAGTTAGTGCTTAGTGGCTTCGCATTAGTCGAGTAATGCGAAGCTACTAATCAGCATGAGATATCTTTTAACGATAATTGGGCAAATCAATCATTCGTAATTCAATTACTCAATTCAGTCATTATGAAAAAATATAAATCTATTACTACCAGTGTATATACCTTTGAGGAGATTATCTCAAAGAAAGGTTGTTACATTGATAAAACCGATTATTTTTACCGTTTAGTGGCAGATGACTGGGGTATCTTCTTCATGTCGCGACCTCGACGGTTCGGGAAATCATTGTCTGTATCCATCTTGAAGAATATCTTTAACGGAAATAAAGAGTTGTTTCAGGGACTGAAGATCTATGATAGCGATTATGATTGGAAAAAGCATCCTGTGATTAATCTAAATTTATCAAAAGCTATCTGTTCGACAATTGAATTATTACACCGAAGTTTGTGTGGTTTGGTACGTAAAAGTGCGAAAGAACTCGATTTGAGTTTGTCGGACGAACCAAATTCCGCCTTGCTTTTTACGGAATTAATTGATAAAGCACAAGAACATGGTAAAGCGCAAGGACTTGGCAAGCTGGTGATTTTGATTGACGAGTATGATTATCCTTTGATAGATAACATTGGTGCAAAGCATTTGGAAGATATTCGACAAGTGTTAAGTGATTTTTACCTTAACCTAAAATCCAATGATGAACACCTGCGCTTTGTATTTCTAACGGGGGTAACAAAATTCTCGAAAATATCTGTTTTTTCGAAACTCAACAACCTACGTGATATTAGCATGAGTGCGGAATATGCTTGCATGTATGGTTACACGGAGGATGAGTTGAGTCATTATTTTGGAGAACAAATAGATGAATTGGCGGAAAAACATCAACAAAACCCTGTTGCTTATCTTAAACAAATTAAGTTATGGTACAACGGATTTAAGTTCAGTGGGGATGCACAAAACTGTTTACAATCAGTATCTACAGGGATATTTATTAATGGAAGGAAGGTATATTTTCCAAGGTATTGGTTTGCCACTGGTAGTCCATCACTTTTGATCACCATACTCAAGAAAAAAGAAATTGATTTTTTTGAGATGATTACAGAACCCTTCAACGAACAGCAACTAGATTCGTTTGATGTTGAAAATATAACCCCTGCCTCCTTACTATTGCAAACAGGTTATTTGACTATTGATCGTGTTGAAGTGATTGCCAACTATCGGTATTATTACCTGCGCTTCCCGAATAATGAAATTGAAAATGCTTTCAAAGGACACTTATTAGCTATGCTTTCCGAAAAGTCATTTGATTCAGTTTTGAGTGAAATAAGAAAGATGCAGGTGGCTTTACGGGACAATGAAACAGCCACGTTACGAGATCTACTCAAGGCGCACATTGCTTCTATTCCTTATGGAAAACGTATGCATATCGAGAAGACTTATCAGAATATTATCTTTTCGCTATTCCGATTGCTTGGGGCTAATATTCAGAATGAAGTGCCGACTAATATCGGTCGTGTAGATGTTGTAATTAGTACAGATACACATATATACGTCATCGAATTAAAAGTAGACCAATCGGCAAGTGAAGCAATTGCGCAGATAAAAGAGAAGGGGTATCAGCATCCTTATGTAGCTTCGGGTAAAATAGTGATGCTGATTGGCATTAACTTCTCGAAAGAAATGCGAAATATCGCAGAATGGGAAGAAGAAGTAATTTAATTACCGACTGCACATCAGTACAAGCTTCGAGTAATTACTTCGCAAATCAGTTATTCAATCAATCATTCCGTTAATCAATTATCATGAAACAATATCCAGAAATAGATGTAAACACATATACTTTTGAAGACACTATAACAAATCGATTTCTATATGTTGACAAAACTGATTGTTTTTACAACTTGATAAGGAAGCCTAAAGGCATCTTCTTCATGTCGCGACCTCGACGGTTCGGGAAATCATTGTCAGTATCCATCTTGAAGAATATCTTTAACGGAAATAAAGAGTTGTTTCAGGGATTGAAGATCTATGATAGCGATTATGATTGGAAAAAGTATCCTGTGATTAATCTAAATTTATCAAAAGCTATCTGTTCGACAATTGAATTATTACACCGAAGTTTGTGTGGTTTGGTGCACGACAACGCAATTGAACTCGGCTTAACATTATCAGAAGAGCCCAATTCTGCCTTGCTTTTTAAAGAGCTAATTAGAAAAGCACAAGAACTTGGTAAAGCGCAAGGACTTGGCAAGCTGGTGATTTTGATTGACGAGTATGATTATCCTTTGATAGATAACATTGGCGCAAAGCATTTGGAAGATATTCGACAAGTGTTAAGTGACTTTTACCTCAACCTAAAATCCAATGACCAATACCTGCGCTTTGTATTTCTAACGGGGGTAACAAAGTTCTCGAAAGTATCTGTTTTTTCGAAACTCAACAACCTACGTGATATTAGCATGAGTGCGGAATATGCTTGCATGTATGGTTACACGGAAGATGAGTTGAGTCATTATTTTGGAGAACAAATAGATGAATTGGCGGAAAAACATCAACAAAACCCTGTTGCTTATCGCGAGCAAATTAAGTTATGGTACAACGGATTTAAGTTCAGTGGGGATGCACAAACTGTTTACAATCCAGTATCTCTGGGGATGTTTATTAATGAAGGAGGCGCATTTTCTGCGTATTGGTTTGCCACTGGTAGCCCATCACTTTTGATCACCATACTCAAGAAAAAGGAAGTTGATTTTTTTGAGATGATTACAGAACCCATCAACGAACAGCAACTAGATTCGTTTGATGTGGAAAGTATAAACCCGGCGTCCTTACTATTGCAGACAGGTTATTTGACTATTGATCGTGTTGAAGTGATGGCCAACTATCGGTATTATTACCTGCGCTTCCCGAACAATGAGATTGAAAATGCTTTCAAAGGACACTTATTGGCCATGCTTTCCGAAAAATCATTTGATTCGGTTTTAAGTGAAATAAGAAAGATGCAAATAGCTTTACGAGACAATGAAACAGCCACATTACGAGATCTGCTCAAGGCACACATTGCTGCTATCCCTTATGGAAAACGTATGCATATCGAGAAGACTTATCAGAATATTATCTTTTCGCTATTCCGATTGCTTGGGGCTAATATTCAGAATGAAGTGCCGACTAATATCGGTCGTGTAGATGCTGTCATTAGTACAGATACACATATATACGTCATCGAATTAAAAGTAGACCAACCGGCAAGTGAAGCAATTGCGCAGATAAAAGAAAAGGGTTATCAGCAACCTTATGTAGCTTCGGGTAAAATAGTGATGCTGATTGGCATTAACTTCTCGAAAGAAATGCGAAATATCGCAGAATGGGAAGAAGAAGTTAGTGGTTAGTGGCTTCGCATTACTAATCACTAACGCTGTAATTCAATCCCGTCAGTCAATTATTATGAAACAATATCAATAATTCTATGATCAAAAAAATCATCAGCCTTGCGCTCCTTCTCTTATCATTAGAAGGTTTTAGTCAAACCCATAGTCAAAAGTACACCCCTTTTGTTGATCCCATGATTGGGACCATGGCCATGGGACATACCTTTCCTGGCGCTTGCGTGCCACACGGAATTGTACAATTGAGTCCTGATACCGATACCATTCCGCATAATGTGAAGGGTGTTTATCAGAAAGATGCCTACAAATATTGTGCTGGCTATCAGTATACCGATGCCACCATTGTGGGCTTTAGTCATACGCATTTGAGCGGTACAGGGCATTCTGATTTGGGAGATATTTTGATGATGCCCACCACAGGCAAGCTTCAGTTAAACCCAGGAACTGCCGACCGCCCCGAATCGGGTTACCGATCGCGTTTTTCGCACGAAACCGAAGTAGCACGTCCTGGTTATTACGAAGTAATGTTGGCCGACTATGGCATCAAAGCTCAATTAACCGCTACGCAAAGGGTGGGGATACACCGATATACGTTCCCGAAATCAGATCAGCAACAACTAATTATCGATTTGAATCATGGCATTTACAATTACGAAGGTAAGGTGCTATGGGCCAATCTTCGAGTTGAAAACGATACTTTGATCACCGGTTATCGGATCACACGTGGCTGGGCACGCACAAATTACACTTATTTTGCAGCAAGTTTCTCGAAACCTATTACCAACTACGGACACATCGATAAACAAAAGCCAACGTATGTAGGCTTTTGGAGAAAGTTTGATACCCAACATAACTTCCCCGAAATGGGCGGTAGTCAGATTGTAGCGCATTTCAATTTTGATTTCTCTACAGACCCAACACTCGAAGTGCGCGTTGCCCTGTCTGCCGTGAGTACGGCAGGAGCCATTGAAAACCTACTTGCAGAAACGTCTCGAAAATCGTTTCCACAATTAGTCGATCAAGCACAATCGCTTTGGGAGACCGAATTGAGTAAGATTGCCATAGAAGGCGAAGCCGATAAAAAGAAATTGTTTTACACTTCGCTCTACCACACTGGAATCAACCCATCGGTATATATGGACGTTGATGGGCAGTACCGGGGTGTCGACCACAATATTCATCAAGCCAAAGGTTTTACCAATTACACCGTATTCTCGTTATGGGATACCTACCGCGCACTGCATCCGCTATACAACATCATCAATCAAAAACGCAATAAAGACATGGTGGAATCGATGTTAGCCCATCAAAGTCAGAGTGTTCACAAAATGCTTCCAGTGTGGTCGCACATGGGAAACGAGAATTGGTGCATGATTGGTTATCATGGCGTAGCAGTGCTGGGCGATGCCATCAGTAAGGATTTACCGATTGATAAAAGCAAAGCTTTAGCCGCTATGGTGGCTACATCGAACGTGGGTTATTACGAAAACGTGGCCGATTACTTGAAACTGGGGTATGTGCCTTTTGATAAGAATGCAAATGGATCGTCGTTAACCTTGGAGTATGCCTATGACGATTGGGTGATCTACAATACTGCACTGAAAGCTGGCGATCAAAAATTGGCAGAAACGTATCGGAAACGGGCATTGAACTATCAAAAAGTGTTTGATCCCTCGCTGGGTTTTGCCCGAGGCAAGATGAGCGATGGCAGTTGGAAGACACCTTTTAGCTTGTTGAATACACATAACGAAGGATTCATCGAGGGTAATTCGTGGAATTATTCGTTTCATGTACCACAAGATGTGAATGGATTGATGGCCCAGATGGGTGGCGAAAAGCGTTTTGTATCGAAATTAGATTCGTTGTTTACCATGGAATTGCCCGATGCTTTCTTTGCCCACACCGAAGATGTTACGCGCGAAGGTTTGTTGGGCAATTATGTACACGGCAACGAACCCAGTCACCATGTACCTTATCTGTATATGTGGACTTCACAATCATGGAAAACAGCTTATTGGGTCCGACAAATTATGGATAAGATGTATCGGAATGGTATTGATGGACTTTGTGGAAATGATGACTGCGGACAAATGTCGGCTTGGTATATCTTTTCGGCAATGGGCTTTTATCCCGTTTGCCCAGGTACCGATCAGTATGTTTTGGGAGCACCTTACTTTCCTTCAATGACCATTCAATTAGAGAATGGCAAACAAATCAAAATTACTGCTACAAACGTGAGTACAAAAAATTGCTACGTAAAGTCGGTGAAGCTAAATGGCAAGCCTTATACTAAAGCTTATATCACGCAAGCTGATTTGATGGCCGGTGCACAATTGGATTTTGAAATGACGAATAAACCCGTTAAAAGAGTTTTTGGCAAAGAGGATAAGCCTTATTCGCTGAGTGAATAAG